>JALIZH010032216.1:0-21902 GCA_030522465.1 Rhipicephalus appendiculatus
GGGATGACGCTTTCCGAGATTTTTTCATACACATACGTGACGCCATCGATGGCTTTTATCGGATTCTTTTTGTTTTGGCGAATCCAGCCGATTTTTTCTTTTTCGTGCGAAGCGTGTGCCCGGTGAAAAATCGTCGCTGATACTGGATTGTGACCCTGTGGGGTTTCTGGCGCCTGATGACTGATGTGAAGACTATATATGCTTACATTAGGGATGGGCCCTACGGTACACAAAAAGAAAAATCATCGCCAACCGCTTTCGCGTGGCACCCAGAACCTTCCAGAGACTCGATTTCAGTTCACAAGCCTTAAGAGGCCCGACTAAAGTTAAGCAGGGACTTGAATGGGCCCTGCAACACTATTTCAGCATGGTCACAAAACGTTGCTGACCGGTAGTCGAGGCTCCTGAGAATATGTGAGCAAAACATTATAGCGCAGTACGCGGCCCGGCATTCACAATTAATTCTCAAAACCAGCTGGAAATCACTCCCTCTCCTTTCGACAAGTCATGCCATAAACCCACATGAACGCGCCGTAAACCCAAAGTCCACGGCCACTGGCTGATTTGAGCACCATGGGCTGCGTATTTGCCGCGGCTGCCTCAGGATGGCGCGACGTGGTCGAGCGGTCGCTCGTGATCACACTGGATGTAAGCCTTACGTTTGAAGAAAAAAGAGAAGAAAAGAAAGTGCTCAAGGTCATGAAGAGCGCTGACGAACAGGCTCAGCTTCTTAAGGGCAGACCACACGTACACGTTGCAGCGTATCAGTGGGTGGCTTTTTAAAGACGATAGTCTTTCTTGGGATACCTAAACGAAGAAATTTTGGTCTGTCTGTCTGTCTGTCTGTCTGTCTGTCTGTCTGTCCATCTGTCTGTCTGTCTGTTTCTCTGTTTGTCGGCACGTTACACGATTCAGCCAGGCCCCGGAGACTCTACAAACCGCCGCAGAGGGCGAAAAAATCAACCGCGGCGCGTTCCGGCTTCAAACACCGAGAGTGGATCTACTGACCTCCGCGTTATGGTCGCCTGCGCGCCGCCATTCGCGCTATTGCACTTTCCTGTAGGGGCGCCCTGGTCGGGGCCAAATTTTTAATTTAAGATATTCTTCAAATAACCGAAGACTACTTCTTTGTGTAATGCTACACCCAATAAAACAAATTGCTGTTTATACCAAGTAGTTCTGCCGTGCCATGTACCGGGTCAATAATCTTTTGTAATAGTTTTTGCTCCAGCTGACTCGTAGTTGTCAGCAGCCTATCGACATCATTATTCTCATTTCAAAATATACAGCGGCTAACGGCAGCTAACGGTTCGCGTTGCATTCGGATGGGCCTCGCGCTGTAGCGTTTCGCTGTAAATGTTTCGAGCCACTGCCAGCCGACACATTCGCTTTCGTTCTGTTCATTTTGACTCGTTCGAATGCTTTCGCGAAGCGCATTCGAACGAGTCAAAATGAACAGAACGACTTCGGGGGAACGAAGGAACCGTTGAAGCTTTCTCCGGATCAACACCCGTTTCAAGCCCGAGAATATACGGACCGGTAAGTAAAAATCCATTGCTTCAGTATTGTACCAATGACTTCGTTGGGCGTCGCACGGAAGCAACGCATTGCGATATTAAATTTTTCAACGTGTCATATTCTGTCGCCGAGAAAACGTGCGTTTCTTGCGGCGTGGCTTCAAGTGGGAGCGAGTTGCTGAGGCAATAGAAGTGCATTCCGGATGTTTATCGTTTGATAACACAAACCAGGCCGCTGCAATAAAAGAAGGCAAATAGATCACTAACGCCTCGCATGTATCTTCGTAGCTAGCCCGCACATCAGAGCAAAAAGCATACTATAGTTCGCCGCAGTCGCATTTGAGAAGCCACGTTGGCAGTTTAGGGTTTTTTTTTACCACACATTTAGCGCAACAAATGTTTCACATAATTATAAGTGTACTTTCACTTTAGTGTGATGAAGAAACCGTCACTATAATCAGAAATATTGTTTTTATTTTCTGCCATAGCCTCCCGGCCTGACAAGGGAACAGCTGTATGCAATGGGAAGGCACCTACTACATGACATGTCTGGTAAAAAAACCTACCCCAAGTGATACAACGTGCATTATAAGGTACGTTTACATCTATGTATAACAAACCGCTGTTTACTTGTTCACTATGTTTATACGTTTACCTTTGCAAAACTTCATATCCATTGATTATGATTATGCTTATCAATGGTGATGTCATTACTTGTTTTTCCAGGACTGCCATGCAACGACAGGATGACTACCTCCGAATGTGCACTCTGCTAGTGCGGTGAAACATGTGAACATCTGCTACAACAGGTCATCTTGAACCTCACACTTGCAATGCTGTATATGTGAATGGTTTACCAGACATCATGGAGGGGGGCTTACAATTGTCCACAAGCATTAGCTGACTATTGTGTCATGCAATGTACATCGCAATAGCATTGAAATTGAACACTAGCTTCGTGCATTAGTTATATTACGTGGCTGCTGAGCTCAACGATACAGGTTTTATTCCCAGCCACAGTGGTCACATTTTAATGGGGGGTGAAAGGCAAGAACGCTTGTGTGCTTAGATTTGCGTCTGAAGTTCAGGGAAAGACGGAAGCTTGAAGAATGCGAAAAACTTGTGAACATGACGTGTCGCTGGAGCATGTGTTTCAACAAGCAGTCTTGTCTTCAAGGCTACAACTGTGTATGTTTAAACCTCAGGCAGTCAGAATCAATCTGAAGTTGCCCACTACTGTGTGACTCATTATCATATTATGGTTTACATGTCAATCATCGGAAATTATATATTACATTACAAGATGAACATCACAGTAGTGAGGGGAATTAAGTCTTTCCGACATTTAGTTGTGACTTGTGAAAGTTTACAAACTACGCTTAAAACTGTTTTGCCTTAAATAACGGTGTTTATATAATAGAAGTTTACCAAAAGGTACGCCAAAACTTTACAAGGCTGTGCTCAATTACATTGGCCTTTGCACATGTGTTCAATGAAATTGTTCAAATCAGTTACAGCTAATAAAGAAATTGTAAACGTGACGAGCACCTCTTGCAGCAGAGCTTCACCAAGCACGTTTATGTTGTCGTGATAGTGTTCATTAAATGTGGTAGTGTTTTTTTTTCTGCATATAGCAGAGAAACGTCCCGAATTTGTTTGAGCACACCTACTTCGGCTGTTTGATCAAATTAATGTGTCACAGTTATCGTACCTACCACTATGAAGTGAAAGTCCGTGCACTTCTGTTATGAAAAAAACCTAGGAAATCAAAGAGGTATTTAAAACACACATGTACTTGATTTATCCACAGCCACATTGCAAGATTTTACATATTTCAATTCGCAGCCTATAAAAGTAGCTGGGTGAGAACATAGCAAGACGTGTGTTTCGGCAAGTTGCTTCATACTTGATGTGAAACGAACAAGCGCTAAAAAATGGGGACGTAAACAAGAGGCATACAGGACCGGCGCTGAACTTTCAACTGAGGTTTATTGAAAAAACATGAAAATTTATAACGGCAAGCAGCAAGGGTGATAACACAGGTAATGCATTCACCCTATAACAAAAGTGTCAAGACCTCATCATAAACACCACATCATGGCCATGCACCAATGCACTCAGCTGCCTAGCCCCCCAGAGACGATAGTAAGGTATGTTATCGCCCTTCCTGGTTGCCATTATAAACTTTCATGTTTTTTCAATTAACCTCTGTCGAAAGCTGAGCGCGGGTCCTGTGTGCCTCTTATTTATGACCTGTTTCTTATCGCTCATTCGTTTCACATTGAGAAAACATACTTCAGCTTCCAAGCACAAATATATAGAAAAAGTAAAGGACACAATAACAACTATTTCATATATATGACCTTTATTCATCCAGAATTGGCACAGGTTCACATCATCATAGCAGAAAAACTGGGCGAGTTGGTATGTATTCATCGTTACTGGAAAGTGCGCACTGACAACGAGGAGAAAGAGAGAAGGCATGAGGTGAAGGTGTTTTTTTTCTGCGGAACACAAGGTGCATGGCATATGCCCGGCTGTGCGCAGACACATTGAGTCTAGGACAAGTTCAGTATGCACCATTAACAACACCTACAGACACGTTCCTTGCGCCTCGGGAGTCGTGTACAGCGTCCCATTGTCATGTGGCCGCGTTTACGTTGGCCAGACGTCTGAATCTGCGCCTTAATGAACACAGGAACACAGTTAATGTTCCTGCGTTTCCCACCCACCTTGGCATGCATTGCAGGGACTGCGGGTGCTCTGCGGATTTCACAGGCACCGCGGTGTTGTTCCGTCAGTCGGACAAGATTACGAGAGAGATTTGTGAGGCGTTCCATATCAGAAAAGATGGTCATAGATGTGTGAGCCAGACGTCACTGGCACTAACAGATGAACTCTTTTCTGGGCCACACCGCCTAGCGCCTTGCAGGTCTCAGCAGATATGTTTTATCACCTCGCCGTGTTGTCAGGCTTTGAAGTAACGTGTGACCTATATCATTCAGTTATGTTTTCTGCGCAGTGACGTATGTGTGGTACTCTCTATGTGATTTTCTTCCGTTTTCCTTCATTTAACTTTTGTTGAAAGTGAGCGCTCATGTCGCGTTCTCTCTTTGTTCCCGTAATCAGTGCACGCTCTCCAGTAACGATGTTCACATCATGCCCCACCAGTTAATTTGTGAATGTTTGCTTGCAAGAGAGTGCTCAAGCTTTATCGACATGCCTATGCGATACAGAGCAATTGTTTAGTGTTCTGCGCGAGCACAAACAAAGATATACAATGCATACCTGTAGCTTATTTTCTTAGAATTATGCTTCTTGAATCTGTAATCACTCACCTCTTGCTTTAGCATTTGCTCCATACTCAGCAGTCAGATTACTACTTGCGCCAAGAAATTCTAGCTGTATAAACTGTGTAATTGAACTATAACGAGGAACAGAAGAAGCCTGAAATATTTTCTTGCACTTAACACCTAAAATACATAATACCTATGGTATGGACTCACGGCCGAGAATTTAAAATTCGTGCCTACCCTGTGGACACAACGTGACATTGCATAATTAATGCATTCAAGGTGACAGCGCAGAGCCATAAAGATGCAGAATTGTACTCATCCGCGACTGTTCACGTAACAAATTTAGCAAAACTAAATTGCTCTCACTGCGCCAACTATCTGTCGGCGCAGCGCAAGTTTCGTTTCCGATTCCACACCATGCACTCACATCGACACCAACAGAACCTGGCAAGCGCCCACATTGCTAACGGCAGTAGAAGACCCTTGTCATAAAGCTACGCTATTAATAAACTCGGACGCCGCAACACAACGAGAGCGACGTTTGTTCAGCGATCTCGGTGTTCAGTTATATGCACATGTTTGTCGGCTTTCAAGAGTCTTTACACATGGGTTGAAAGCTTTCGATATGTATGAGTGACCTGTTTTGTTTGGACCTGAGTGTATACATCGCTTGTACCGGCTTGGGCACTCGCAATAAACGATGAAAACCTTACTTGATTGTCGTTGTTTTTGCCAGTCGAGGCCCTGTTTGGTCACCTGGCGATAACTAGACACGCGAACCGCGATTTAGCTACGAGAAAAAACAAAATACCACAGCTAGCGAGCAGCGCAGTAGCGCGACCCGCGCGAACGAGCAGCAAAAAATGCGCTTGTCCAATGATGATGATAGTACTTGCAGCGCCATCTCGCCTCGCGGTATTGCAGTTCAGTATGCCGCCGCTACCATTATTTTCGTACTACAGTCAAAGGTACAGTTTCCGTTCTCTAAAGTTGTATAGATGTTCTCTGATTCAGCTAGCTGGCCAAAGTTTAACCCCTTGCCTTACGACCTCCAATCTTGACCGAACAGCATGTGTTCAAAGGGGTGAGCGTGGGCAATTAAAAATCAAATATTACGCATACCTGAGGCACAACATCAATACCTTAGTACTATTCACAGTGTTCCTTTAAAACACAATCTATGGATAAGTAATTATAAAGATCCTAGTGTTTATTACGCGGCGCTGAAAATGCGCCGCTGTGTACAAAACAAGTCTCCACCCAGTGATTTAACTGGATGGATGGATGCTATGAGCGTCCCCTTTATAACGGGGGCGGTGTCATGTCTGCCACCAGGCTCAAAAAAAAAACTTTCTTTTTATGTTGGCCTAATGCCTTATCTACATTGATTAAATCTATGTTGTTATAGCAAAGAAAAATATAAGTTCACGGTCCATCTCTCTGCTTCTTAAGGCAGAATGACCTTATTTTCCCCCCCCTTCTTCATTTTTGTCCTTTATCTCTACTTTTCTGCCACCAATACTCTAACCGTCTCTTACTTATTTCTATCGCGGACGTGTTCAGCTTTCCATTGATGTCCCTAAAACCCAGGGCTTCATGTAGACTCGTGCCCACACGTATATCTGGGTGGATATCGACACATTCAATCAGTACATGTTCCATCGTTTCCTTAGTTCCCCCCACAGCATGTACATTGTTCTTCTTCGTTACAGAATCTCGCTTTATAGCTACGCGTTCTAAGGCAACCCGACCTTGCCTCAAACAGTAAAGCGCTTCCCCTTGAATTATCATAAAACCTCTCCCTCCTTATTTCGTTTTTTCCCTTTCGGTAGTCACTGAGAGCCAGCTTCTTTTCCATCGCTGTCATCCAATAAGTCCTCTCCGCCTCTCTGACTTTTCGCTTAATGCTCCTTGTTGCCATGTCGCCCACACTGCTAGCCGTATATTTACTGGTGAGCCTCCTAGTTCTTTTTCTCCACTGCGTGTCGACGCTTTTTCTATACAAATACCTGAAAACCTTCCCTGCCCATCTACTCTCCTTCATTTTCCTCAGCTTCTCTTCAAATCTAATTTTGCTCTGAGCTTCCCTCACTTCAAAACCTGTCCATCCCATATCACCCTTTACAGCCTCATTTGTCGTCTTCCCGTGAGCGCCCAACGCGAGGCGTCCCACAGTCCTTTGAGTTACATCCATTCCTGATTGCACCTCTGACTTCATGCACACCACTGAGTTCCCAAATGTAAGCCCCGGAACCATCACACCCTTCCACAGCCCTCGAAGCACCTCGTACCTATTGTATCCCCATAACGCTATGTGCTTCATGATTGCAGCATTCCTCTTTCCCTTTGTTACCGATGCTTTCTCTTGTACCTCCATATATCTATCCCCCCTCATTTACCCACACTCCGAGGTACTTGTACTCGCTTACCCTCGGTATTTCTTGGCCCTGTATTAAGACCGCATGGTCTTCGTGATCATTGAAGTTCCACGCTGTGGTGCTGCCACCTGGCAGCAGCATAGTTCAACACAAGCCAATGTTCCCCGGTAGCGCTGTAGATGGCGTCCTCTTCTGTTTTATCAATGCCAGCCAGATGCGGCTGATTCATCGTAGATGAGCGCTGTCTCAGGCAAGGCAAAACA
Organism: Rhipicephalus appendiculatus; assembly: GCA_030522465.1. Lineage (NCBI taxonomy): Eukaryota > Metazoa > Arthropoda > Arachnida > Ixodida > Ixodidae > Rhipicephalus > Rhipicephalus appendiculatus. Next base: position 7,455 of record JALIZH010032216.1, read on the forward strand.
TATATGACCGCTTGATGAAATACGACCCACTCTACAAGACATGATCAGAGAACGCAGAGAAAAGACCGACGACCAAATTTCAGCGGAGAAACGCCGGCGTCCGTCTAAGCGTGCCCGGAAAACGTCCGAAAAACGAGCCCAGCGGCTAGCCCAGCTATTAAATTGTGGTACTCATGCCGCTCATGCAGTGCAGTCGGCACAAGACTATCGTCTTTCGACGACATTTGCAGCGAAGCACGCAGATACGCGGCCAATTTTTTGACGCGGCGCCGCGCCCTCTTCCTATGTAGAGAGAGGGCGCGAGGCTACGCGAAACTGTGCGCCCTCTCTCTATAAGAAGAGGGCGCGACGCCGCGTCAAAAAAAGCCACGCGCTGCAACGCCTACGTCTGGTCAGGCCTTTACCTCCTTGTCGTCCCCCTCCTGCGTAGCTCTCAGCCCGCTCGCTGGTACGAAAGTAGAGATAAATATCTTAAAGCGTGCGACAAATTTCCATGAAGGCCGTTGCAAATGACGTTAAACCTACCGATTTTCAGGCTGCGAATTCGCTCGCAGCCTAAAAACGGCACATCGCTCTCGCCGCAACAGTCAGCGGCGAGCTACCAACATGTCGGAAATTTTAAATGCCAAGTGTGGTAAAAACATTGACTTGGCGATTGTGCGTCGGCGGTGACATATATTTGTGGTCGGCGCGCGGGGCCTATATTTGACCCTTGGTCGGTGTGCGGGGCCGATATTCGATTTGAAGTGCGCGCGAATCACCGTGATTGTGATAGTGTCAGTGAAGAAGCGCGACTGTGCGCGTGTTCGTGCGCGGGCTCGGGAGAAGCTCTCGAGCGATTGGGCAACGCCTCCTCTATTTTATCAATGCCAGCCAAGTGCGCCCGTTCCAGCCGTTCACCACCCTCTCCTCTAGCCCTGTCCTACTCTCACCCATCGCCCAGCCTTCGCCTGTGCTTTGCGTTCATGGGGGAGAGCACCCGTATTATAGTGCCTCACGTCGGAAATCATATTGTCACGTGGGTGTGACGTCGACTAAGGCAGCAGGCGACGTGTCCAAGATGAAACTGTTTATTAGGCCGAACTTGTGGCCGGTAAACAGAAAGTAAGATTACAGCAATACACGCTGGCACTGATAGCGGCGAGCAGAGCGTCGGCCGTCGGACAACTGAACTTCGTTGGAGCGCGCCGGCTTTTATACGTGCGTCATAGAATATTCCAGTCTTATCACTCATTGTCGCACAAGCTCTGGAATAAGCTCGAGTGTTCGCGTCTTGCGCGCAATCTTAACAAAACGATCTACAGTAATCGGGAAGCTTCTAGAACAGTCAGGCGCGGTTTGCGCTGAGCATTGCTGACAGACTTTGAGGGCGAAGAACCGAATAGAGCAAAGTGAAAATAAGAAACGCGCGTGGCAATGCCCCCTCTGAAAAAGCATCGTCCCGATGCTTAAAACAGAACATGGGAAAAAATGCATGCAACAATAAGTCACAACAACAAAAAAAGAAAGTACAACAATAGAGCAATAAGTGAAGTCCTCATGTCCGCTAACGCGCGTAATACGGCTTGAGGCGCACGACATGGACGACTTCAGGTCGCGCACGACGCCGTTGGGAGTTAGTAATGCCGTCCGGAACGACCGCGTAGTCCAGAGCACCGAGACGTCGAAGCACCTTGTATGGCCCGAAGTATCGCCGAAGAAGTTTTTCACTGAGTCCGCGTCGGCGTATCGGCGTCCACACCCAAACGTGGTCGCCGGGCTGGTATTCCACAAAGCGTCGTCGAAGATTGTAACGGCGGCTGTCGGTTGTCTGCTGATTCTTGATGCGCTGGCGGGCGAGTTGTCGGGCTTCTTCGGCGCGCTGTAGGTAGACGGTGACGTCGAGGTTTTCTTCATCTGTGACGTTGGGCAGCATGGCGTCGAGCGTCGTTGCCGGGTTCCTTCCGTAGACCAACTTGTAGGGCGTCATCTGTGTCGTCTCCTGCACGGCCGTGTTGTATGCGAAGGTCACGTACGGAAGGATGGCGTCCCACGTCTTGTGTTCGACGTCGACGTACATGGCCAGCATGTCAGCGATAGTCTTATTTAGACGCTCGGTCAGGCCATTGGTCTGTGGGTGGTACGCGGTGGTCCGGCGGTGGCTTGTGTGGCTGTATCCCAAGATCGCCTGAGTTAGGTCAGCCGTAAACGCCGTACCTCTGTCGGTGATGAGAACCTCTGGGGCGCCGTGTCGAAGGACGATGTTCTCAACGAAGAACTTGGCTACCTCGGCGGCACTGCCCTTGGGCAGGGCTTTTGTTTCGGCGTAGCGGGTGGGGTAGTCGGTAGCTACGACGATCCATTTATTTCCGCAAGTCGACGTTGGGAACGGCCCCAGGAGGTCCATGCCGATCTGCTGGAACGGTCGCCGAGGAGGCTCGATCGGGTGAAGGAAGCCTGCTGGTCTTGCTGGCGGTGTCTTCCGTCGCTGACAGTCTCGGCACGTCCTTACGTAGTGGGCGACGTCGGCGGCAAGGCGCGGCCAGTAGTACTTTTCTTGTATTCTTGCGAGCGTGCGGGAAAGTCCGAGGTGTCCGGCCATCGGGTCGTCGTGCAGTGCCTGGAGGACTTCTGGTCGCAATGCTGAAGGCACTATGAGAAGGTAGTTGGCTCGAAGGGGCGAGAAATTCTTCTTTATGAGAATGCCGTTTCGTAAGACAAACGACGTGAGTCCTCGCTTGAATGCCTTCGGAACAATGCCGGTCTTGCCTTCGAGGTACTCCATAAGGCCCTTGAGTTCCGGGTCGGCTCGCTGTCGTTCGGCGAAGTCGTCGGCGCTTATGGTTCCCAAGAAGTCGTCCTCCTGGTCGTCTTGCGGCGGCGGTTCGACGGGGGCGCGAGATAAGCAGTCGGCGTCAGAGTGTTTTCGTCCGGACTTGTAAACGACGGTAACGTCGAATTCTTGAAGTCTCAGACTCCATCTTGCGAGACGACCTGAAGGGTCCTTCAGGTTAGCTAGCCAACACAAGGCGTGGTGGTCGCTCACAACTTTGAAGGGCCTTCCGTAAAGGTAAGGGCGAAACTTTGACGTAGCCCAGATGATGGCGAGGCACTCCTTTTCAGTTGTGGAATAGTTGGCCTCTGCCTTTGATAGCGACCGGCTAGCATAACTGATAACCCTTTCCAGTCCATCCGTCCTCTGCACAAGGACGGCGCCGAGTCCCACACTGCTGGCGTCGGTGTGCACTTCTGTTTCGGCGCGATCGTCAAAATGCGCAAGTAACGGAGGCGTTTGCAGGCGTCGTTTTAAGTCTTGAAATGCTTCCTCCTGCGGCGTTTCCCATTTGAACTCGACGTCGGCCCTCGTAAGGTTAGTGAGTGGTTCGGCGATGCGGGCAAAGTTTTTGACGAACCGCCTGTAGTAGGCGCACAGGCCGAGAAATCGACGCACGGCCTTCTTGTCGGCGGGTGGCGGGAATGTAGCGATGGCGGCTGTCTTCTGAGGGTCAGGGCGTACTCCGGACTTGCTTATCACGTGGCCCAAGAACAAAAGTTCCTCGTAGGCGAAGCGGCACTTTTGTGACTTCAGGGTAAGTCCGGATGTCTTGATTGCTTGAAGTACAGCCTCAAGGCGCCGCAGGTGTTCGTCGAAGTTTGAAGAAAACACAACGACGTCGTCCAAGTACACAAGACAAGTCTGCCACTTCAAGCCGGCCAGTACGGTATCCATAACGCGTTGGAAGGTCGCGGGTGCCGAGCAGAGACCAAAAGGCATGACCTTGAACTCGAACAGGCCGTCTGGAGTTATGAAAGCAGTCTTTTCTCGGTCTCTCTCGTCGACTTCGATTTGCCAGTAGCCTGTCTTGAGGTCCATCGACGAAAAGTACTTTGCGTTGTGGAGTCGATCCAGGGCGTCGTCTATCCGTGGGAGGGGGGTACACGTCCTTCTTAGTGATCTTGTTCAGGCGACGATAGTCGACGCAGAAACGTAGCGTGCCGTCCTTCTTCTTCACCAAAACCACGGGAGACGCCCAGGGACTCTTGGACGGCTGGATTATGTCGTCGCGTAGCATTTCGTCGACTTGCTTCTTCACGGCCTCGCGTTCGCGCGTCGATACTCGGTACGGGCTCTGTCGAACTGGTCGAGCACTTTCTTCTGTAATGATCCGATGTTTCGCGACTGGGGTCTGTCGAATTCTTGACGACGCCGAGAAGCAGTCTTTGAATCGCAGGAGCAGGGCCTTTAGCTGGTCTTGCTTGACCTTCGGAAGGTTCGGGTTGACGTCGAAATCTGGTTTGGGACCTCGATTCGTCGAAGCAGGTTCGGTAGCATCGGAGAGGGCGAAAGCATGGCTGGTGTCCACGAATTTCTCGATGTGGGCGACCGTCGTGCCAATGTTAAGGTGCCTATATTCGTGGCTGAAGTTTGTCAGAAGTACCTTTGCTTTGCCATCGCGCAACTCGGCGATGCCTCTTGCGACGCAAATCTGATGTTTCACAAGCAGATGCTGATCGCCCTCGATGACGCCTTCAATGTCAGCGGGTATTTCGGTGCCGACGGAAATGACGACGCTGGAGAGGGGCGGAACGGTGACCTGCTCTTCAATTACATTCAAGGCATGATTCTCCGGCGTCGTGTGGGGCGGCAACGCTTCGTCTGAAGTCAGTGTTATCGACTCAGACCTCAGGTCGATCACGGCGCCGTGTTGACTTAGGAAGTCCATCCCCAGTATCACATCCCTGGAGCAGTGCTGCAGAATTAGAAAGCTGGCGGGATAAGTCCGGTTATTGATGGTGACTCTTGCTGTGCAAACACCGGCCGGCGTTATTAGATGACCCCCAGCGGTCCGGATTTCAGGGCCTTGCCAAGCAGTCTTCACTTTCTTCAACTTCGTCGCAAAAGGTCCACTGACGACGGAATAGTCGGCTCCAGTGTCGACCAGAGCGGTGACGTTGTGGCCGTCGAATATTACGTCGAGGTCGCTGGTTCGTCGTCGTGCGTTACGGTTGGGTCGCGGCGTCGGATCACGGCTGCGGCGGTTTGCTCCGCTGCTTCCACGTGGCGTCGTCAGGTCTTCTTCCGGCCGCGAAGTTTCGACTTCAGGGCTCTCTTTTGCTTTGTTCTTCAGGTATCGTCGCGGCGTCGTCGTCGGCGTCGGCGGAGGGTCTTCGGTAGTTCGTCGTACAGCAACCGCACCTCCATCGGTTGCTGCCCTTAGTTTTCCGGATATGGGCTCACGGAACGGCCCCGGTTGAGGCTGCTGTACTGCTGTCGTCGATTAGGGGACCGGTAGGGTCCAGGCGATGGCGAACGCGATGAACGTCGAGGTGCCCGCTCAGTGGTGGTCAAGTAGTCGGCGATGTCGCGTGGGCGCTCGCCGTGCTGTGGGGGCGGTGCGTTGACGGCGAAGCCGCGTAGGCCCATCTGGCGGTACTGGCAGCGGCGGTAGGTATGTCCAGCTTCCCCGCAGTGGTAGCAGAGCGGGCGGTTGTCAGGGGCTCGCCAGATGTCGGTTTTTCTTGGGGAGTAGTGCTCGCTGGCAGGTGAGCGGTATGGCGTCGGTCGTGGGGACGGCGGTGTCTGGCGGCGGAAATGGGGTGGTGCGGCCTCCAGACGTGGACGTGGAGCCGGAGCGTAGCGTCGGGCGGCAGCAGCGTAGCTCATGGCTTGCGGCTGTGGCGGTTGGGGGGTGCAGATCGACTGCTGGATCTCTTCGCGAACGATGTCGGCGATCGAGTCCACTTGCGGCATTGATGAGGGTAACAGCTTGCGCAGTTCCTCCCGCACGATCGCTCGTATCGTTTCGCGCAGGTCGTCGGAGCCGAGAGCATGAACTCCTGGGCTGTCTTGCATCGTTCGGCGATCGTACTGGCGGGTTCGCATTTCCAGCGTCTTCTCGATCGCTGTTGCTTCCGACAAGAATTCCTGGACGGTCTTTGGTGGGTTCCGCATCATCCCGGCGAAGAGTTCTTGCTTGACTCCTCGCATGAGAAAACGGACTTTCTTCTCCTCGGGCATGTCGGGGTCAGCGTGTCGGAAGAGTCGCGTCAGTTCTTCAGCGAAGATGGCCACTCTTTCGTTCGGGAGTTGCATCCTCGTCTCCAGCAACGTCGAGGCTCTTTCCTTGCGGGCGATGCTCCTGAACGTGTCCAGGAATGTGCCGCGGAAAAGATCCCAGGTTTGAAGCGCAGACTCCCGATTCTCGAACCAGGTCCTTGCCGCGTCTTCCAGGTAGAAGTAGACGCGACGCAGCTTCTCTTCCCGGTCCCAGTGGTTTAGGGTGGCCACTCGGTCGTAAGTCTCCAGCCAGGTCTCAGGGTCTTCAAACGATGATCCACGGAAAGTCGGTGGCTCCCTTGGCTGCTGCATTACGATCGCTGGCTGTGGCGCAGCGGCGGTCATCGTTGCCGCAGTCGAGGTCATGGCCTTGGTCTTCCGAGTCTTGTCAGGTAGAGGACCGTACTCCGGATGTAGACCTTGCTGCCTACGGCTAACTCGCTGGTCGTGGTTGGTGTCGACGTCTCCTCGCGAGTGGGGCTGGGTTCACGGCTTGACGGGGGTGTCCGGTACATGAACGAAGCAGCACCTCCACCAGATGTCACGTGGGTGTGACGTCGACTAAGGCAGCAGGCGACGTGTCCAAGATGAAACTGTTTATTAGGCCGAACTTGTGGCCGGTAAACAGAAAGTAAGATTACAGCAATACACGCTGGCACTGATAGCGGCGAGCAGAGCGTCGGCCGTCGAACAACTGAACTTCGTTGGAGCGCGCCGGCTTTTATACGTGCGTCATAGAATATTCCAGTCTTATCACTCATTGTCGCACAAGCTCTGGAATAAGCTCGAGTGTTCGCGTCTTGCGCGCAATCTTAACAAAACGATCTACAGTAATCGGGAAGCTTCTAGAACAGTCAGGCGCGGTTTGCGCTGAGCATTGCTGACAGACTTTGAGGGCGAAGAACCGAATAGAATAAAGTGAAAATAAGAAACGCGCGTGGCAATATGAAGTAATTTTTTGGTCAGTTGTGTGCAGATCCGTAGGGCGGCGTCTTGCATCCATCGTGTTCACTATGTTGACGGTCACGCTGGCTCAGTAAGAGACACGGTGTTTTAAGATAGCGCGTCTCCGTTCGTGGCGCTATGCGGGAACCAATGGGGACGCGTTTTTGCGACGCTGCAGTGCATGCGCTGCCTTTGCAGTGCAAGAGGTGCCTCACGAGCGCTGTGAGGCGACGGCGGCATTGCTTAGAGCTACAAAGGAACACGAAGGAACAAATTGGACAGGCGCGTGATATTGGGGAGGGAAAACGCGTCTATCGCATCTCCGTTCGAAAGCGCTCGGACGCACGTGTGACGCAAGCAGCCCTACCCTACATGTAGCGTCGCATCACAGCCACTCCCTGAACTAAGGCGGACCGGCGGCTCCCATTGAGGGGCGAGCGTTTGCACTGGCATTGAATAAAATAGAGGAGGCTTTGGACGGGGACAGCTCGGCGAGCGACAGAGGCTCATCGGGGGATCGGACATCGGGCCACGCCCCGACATCACGGTCCTGCCCTGCTGGTCCGGGCCCCGTCCCGGCTCCTACGATCGCGAGGTCCTGCCAGGCTGGGCTTTGCGCCACTTGTCCTCGGATCCTATTCCAAGGGAAGCTCCTGGCGGCTGGCTGCTGCTGTTCCTGTCGCGGGTCGAGGCGCTGTCCAAGGAGCTGTTGCGGTACTGCTCGTGGCGCTCGACGTGGCGCTGTTCCCGACGTCGCTCCAGGCGTCGACTGCCGTGCCGGGATACTCCCGGGCATTCATCCGAGGCCGGGCTACGCCCGGTACTGACTCGGCGAAGCGCGACGCGCCCCGCCACCTGACGCTGGCAGCGCCCGGTCGACCACACCGACTGACGCACCAAGGCGGACTACAGTGCGGTGTGAGTGGACAAACTTTAACTCCCGCCTAAGCCGTGATCGCGCAGATGTTTGTGTCCCGTCTCGTCTCGTGTCTGCTTATGTATATAAAGTGGTGTCTCTTTGTTCTTGGGTGTTCTCTGTGTACGTCTGGCTAACCTGCGCCCACATTTGCCCACAATTTTGGCCAGCCTGCCAGACATCACAGTACCGCGACAGCTCCTTGGACAGCGCCTCGACCCGCGACAGGAACAGCAGCAGCCAGCCGCCAGGAGCTTCCCTTGGAATAGGATCCGAGGACAAGTGGCGCGAAGCCCAGCCTGGCAGGACCTCGCGATCGTAGGAGCCAGGGACGGGGCCCGGACCAGCAGGGCAGGACCGTGATGTCGGGGCCTGGCCCGATGTCCGATCCCCGATAAGCCTCTGTCGCTCGCCGAGCTGTCCCCGTCGCTCGAGAGCTTCTCCCGAGCCCGCGCACGAACACGCGCACAGTCGCGCTTCTTCACTGACACTATCACAATCACGGTGATTCGCGCGCACTTCAAATCGAATATCTGCCCTGCACACCGACCAAGGGTCAAATATCGGCCCCGCACGCCGACCACAAATATATGTCACCACCGACGCACAATCGCCAAGTCAATGTTTTTACCACACCAAGCAATTCTTCGCGTACTACAGGCACTTTTAGCGTGTCTATATACGTATCTATCTATCTGTGTATCTATCTAGCCGCCTACGTCTGGGTGCTCTCATGATCACCCCCTTAACCTGGGGTAAATCAAAATTAGTATGGGAGGGTAAGATGGTTTGACGAATATGACTCGCTGGTCATGACACGAATAATTTGACAATCCCGCCGCGCACGTCGTCAAATCCGTTCCGCCAGCCACGTGTGGGACATACCCGTATACTGCGGGCGGCTAAGGGCCACAGGTATGCGGGTACGTGCGACAGGTGATTGACAGTTTATATCTACCCAGGAACGGTGAGAACAGACATTGGTAATGAGTGAAAATTCACTGCAACCGACAGGAAGGGACAGAAAAGAGGACACAGAGCGCTCTGTGTCCTCTCTTCTGACCTCTCCTGTCGGTTGCGCTGATTTGCACTCATAATCATGTTGTACCAACACGCCCAATCCTACAGTCTTCTAAAAATATGGAAAAAGCTGTCATCGGCAGCGCTGACCCGACGAATGCAAAGGAATCAACGTCTGGGCCCAGCAGGAATCGAACCCCAATTTTCTGCGTGGCAATCAAGTATTCTTGCAGAGAGCCACGCCAGGTCTCGGAACGGGTTTTTTTCAGAGACCCTAGTGTTCGTGAAATGTCAGTTGTGGTTGCAGTGCTGGCTATCCAATTTTATAAACATTACATACATAGGTCGGCAAAACTTGTGGATCTCACTCAGACTCACTTGTCAAATATATTTTGCGCTTAGGACTCACTCGGACTCGGACTCACCAAAATTGTCCTGAGTCGGACTCACTCGGACTCACACTCACGAAAATTTTGTTCAACCGGACTCACTCAGACTCAAACTCACCAAAACATTACTCACCCGGACTCACTCAGACACAGATTCACGACTCGATCTGAGTCTGAGTGAGTCCAAGTGAGTCGACTCATGAGTCCGTTAGCCTAAAATTAGCTTCTTCGATCCTGGCGTCAATGCGCTTTAACAAAAATTACACCATCTCCCGCTAAAGGGAACCGTGTGTAGATGTGAAGCAGCGGGCGCTAACGCTTACACTGGCGGCGGCGTTGACGCTGACGCTCATCGCAGCGTTGCGCAGGAGAGAAAAATGGGGAGGCGCAAAGCAGGCAGTGATGGGGGCAGTGTTTCCTACTGGAACATGCCAATCACTGCTAATGGGCAATGAGAGACAGAAGACTCCGACTGGACACAGAGACCCGCACTCCGCTTTTTAGTTAACGCGCACGCTGCGATTTTTTTTTGTTCAACAACGCACAGGAGAAATCTTCCACCTGCACCACCTTGGAGGTCAAGATCCATTGCTATATATACGAGATGGCCAGTGAACGGTTGTGCAGCGCGAGCAGTCGGTTTTTTCAACCAAGAAACTCGCTAGCAGACGCTGCCTGCGTCGGCATCGCGAGGCGAGAGAGGGGGAAGCGGAGGAGAGGAGAGAGAGGGGGTGACACGCATGCGCAGTGGGGAGTGTGAACGCCGTGGGCAGGGATGCGTAGAGGAGAGATGGGGGGAGCGTAGGAGAGGAGAGAGGGGGGGGGACGCGCATGCGCAGGGGGAGTTAGACGCCGCGGGCAGGGATGGAGAGAGGGGGGGAGTGTAAGAGGGGGAGAGAGGGAAGGAGGCGCATGCGCAGTGAGGGTGTGGTTGCCGTGGGGAGGGATGCCTAGAGGAGAGAGAGGGGGGAGAGGAGGTTTTTTATTTTTATTTTTTTCTTTAACTGTTCGCGCATGCGCAGTAAGGGTGGGCACGCGGCACACCACCACCACCACCACCACCACCGGATTAAGCTTCGCCATAAGATGCTTCACATCTAAAATATTTCACGTAATCGGTGCTCTTCTTGGCGCCTTTTGATATAGTACGTTCGAATAAGAGTTATGAATGCTCGCAAACCAGCAAGGCCATTTTTATTGAAAGAGATTACAACATAACATATATTTATCAAGAACGTCCCTGGAAGAGCTGGCGGGGGGGGGGGAGGTCAAGGCACCCCCCCTACGTAATTCACGCCTCTGATCATTAAATATTGAAATGGTGTATGAACGATACTGCTTTGGAACATGCGTGAGTAGACGTGAGTATAAATGTGAATCCATATAAGGCTGATAATAATGCTAAAGATTAGTAGATAGGCCTATAAGGTCGGCAAAAGAAAGGGAAACTCACTCAGACTGACTCAAAAAATATATCCTGCGCTTTATACTCATTCGTACTCAGACTCACCAAAATTTGTCTGGCGCTGACTCACTTGGACTCACACTCACAAATTTTTTTTTTCAGCCAGACTCACTCATACTCACCAGAATATTACTCACCCGGACTCACCCAGACTCAGACTCACGGCTTGATGTGAGTCTGAGTGATCGACTCATGAGGGAGTTCGCCGACCTATGATTACATATGTACTGCCATGATACAGCCTTCACGTCGGCTTACGTCATTTGTAGTTAAGCGCCATCCACTGAAGTTTATAGTGTGTAAGAAGTGTGTAATATCATTAAATCTCTGAAAACAACTGGTCCAGGTCTTGCTCTTATACACCCATCAAACATTAAGCTTGTGTCTAAAGAAATCTCACCTGCGTTAGCACATGTAATAAACAAATTATTCAAAGATGGGATCTTTCCTAATCGCCCCAAAATATGTAAAGTTATTCCAGTGTTTAAAAAAGGTGACCATAAGTGCATGAGTAATTACCGTCCTATTTGCATTTTGTCTTTCTTTAGTAAAGTTATTGAAAAGCTAATATAAAATCGTCTCTGTAAATTCCTGTCCAAATTTAACCTTTTAACTCATGAGTCATGATCAACTTGGCTTTCGCGAGAATTTCTCTGCTGAACTAGCGCTTATTACTTTTGGTGAAAGGGTTAAATTAGCCATCGACAGAGGCCTTTTAGTCGGTGCTCTCTTTCTTGGATTCACTAAGGCATTTGACTCCATCGAATTTTCATATCCGATAAATGTTCTTGCCACGCGTGTTATTTTGATGTGCCCTGTTTAAACCGACAAAAAACTGTGAGCAATGCTCGGCGCAGATCGCGCCTGAGTGTTCGAGAAGCTTCACGTTCGTTGTAGATTGTTCTGTTAACATTTCGCACAGCACCGGAACACTCAAGATTATTCCAGAGCTTGCGCGACGACCAGTGATAAGGCTAGAATGTTCGACGCTTGATTTATAAAAGCCGGCGCGTTCCAACGATGATCAGTTGATCGACGGCCGACGCTCTCTTCGCCGCTATCAGTGCAGTGTGTATTGCTGTAATCTGACTTTCTGTTTACCGGCCACAAGTTCGGCCTAATAAACAGTTTCATTTTGGACCTACCGACTTCTGCCAGTGTGTATTGCTGTAACCTGACTTTCTGTTTACCGGCCACAAGTTCGGCCTAATAAACAGTTTCATTTTGGACCTACCGATTTCTGCCTTCGTCGACGTCACGACCACGGGACATCTGGTGTAGGTGCTGCTTCGTTCATGATCCGGACGCCCCCCACGGAGCACTGACCCGGGCCCAAGCCACGAAGAAGCCGACGCCAAAGAACGCCCCGATCCTCGAACTAGCCGCAGGCAGAAGGGACTCCAGCCGGAGTACGGGCTACTTCCCGAAACCACCAGGTAGCCCAAGACCACGACATCGACCTCGACCGGAACGATGACCGCCCGAGCGGCCCCTACACCGATCCGGCTACATCAACCCAGGGAGCCACCCACCTTCCGGGCCTCATCACTCGAAGACCCGGAGAGCTGGCTCGAAAAGTTCGAACGCGTCGCCCTTTTCAATAACTGGACCGACGATGACAAGTTGCGCCACGTTTATTTCGCCCTGGAAGATTCCGCTCGGACATGGTTCGAGAACCGAGAAGCCACACTCACTACCTGGGACCTTTTTCGCGCCGCATTCCTGGACAGCTTCACAAACGTCGTCCGCAAGGAGAGAGCCGAAGCTCTGCTGGAGACTCGTATGCAGCTGCCAAATGAAACCGTGGCGCTCTTCACGGAACAGATGACGAGACTGTTCCGGCACGCCGACCCCGCCATGGCTGAGGAGAAGAAGCTCCGGTTCCTGCTGCGAGGCGTTAAGCAAGAGCTGTTTGCGGGACTTGTCCGCAACCCACCCAAGACTGTCGGCGAATTCCTTATTGAGACCACGACAATCGCAAAAGGCACTTGAGATGCGCACAAGACAGTACGACCTCCGCTCTTCAACAACGAACTACGCCGAAGCTCATGGCCTCAGCACCAACGACCTGCTCGAGACCATCCGAGTGATCGTGCGGGAGGAGCTGCGCAAGCTGTTACCCTCGCCGCAGCCCCAAGTGGATTCGATCGCCGACATTGTCCGCGAGAAAGTTCGGCAATCACTTGGAATTCCCGAAGCACCACAGCCTCAGCCGGAACCTATAAGCTACGCCGCTGCAGTCTGCCGCAACGCTCCTCCAAGGCCACGTCAGGACGCTGCACCACCTCAGTTCCGCCGCCAGACTCCGCCGCCACCGCCACCGACGCCATACCGCCCCCCTACCGGTCAGCGCTGCGCTCCGAGGAAGACCGACGTTTGGCGCGCCCCCTGACCACCATCCACTCTGCTACCACTGCGGCGAGGCCGGCCACACCTACCGCCGTTGCCAGTACCGACAGATAGGGGGTACGCGGTTTCGCCGTCAACGCGCCTCGTCCACAGCGGGGTGAACGACCACAAGACATTGCCGACTACCTCGCAGGAGCGCAGTGGACACCCCGACGACCCTCCCGTTCGCCGTCGCCAGGCCGCTACACCTCATCGCATCGTAGGCAGTACACCAGCCCGGCTCGGGGCCGATCTCCGAGCCCTTACCCGGAAAACTAAGGGCAGCAACCGATGGAGGTGCGGTTGCTGTACGTCGAACTACCGAAGATCCTCCGCCGACGCTGACGACGCTGCCGCGACGAAACCTGCTGAACACGACGCGAAGCAGACAGAGCCCTGCTGACGAAACGACGCGGATCGAGGAAGACCTGACGACGCAGCATGGAAGCAGCGCAACAAATCGACGCAGCCGTGATCCGACGCCGCGACCTAACCGGAACGCAAGGCGACGGACTAGCGACCTCGACGTTCTCATCGACGGCCAAAACGTCACCGCTCTCGTCGACACTGGGGCCGACTATTCCATCGTCAGTGGGCCATTCGCCGGCAAGCTGAAGAAAGTAAAGACCGCGTGGAGTGGACCCGAAATCCGGAACAGCTGGAGGCCACCTGATAACGCCGATTGGAGTCTGCACGGCGAGAGTCACCATCAATAACCGGACTCATCCTGCGAGCTTTGTAATCCTACAACACTGCTCCAGGGATGTGATACTTGGAATGGACTTCCTAAGTGACCACGGCGCCGTCATCGACCTGAGGTCTGAGTCGATAACACTAACCTCAGAAAAAGCGCTCCCGCCCGACGCGACGCCAGGGGAACCACGCGTTGAATGTGATAGAAGAGCAGGTGACCGTGCCTCCGCTCTCCAGCGTCAATATTTCCGTCGGTACCGAAAAACACGGGAACCTTGAAGGAGTCATCGAGGGCGATCAGCACCTACTCCTTAACCGTCAAATTTGCGTCCCAAGAGGTATAGCTGAGCTGCGTGACGGTAAAGCCTAGGTAGTGCTGACAAACTTCAGCCACGAATATAGGGACCTCAACATTGGTACGACGGTCGCCTACATCGACGAATGCGTGGCCGCCAGCAACACTTTCGCCCTCTTCGATGCTGCCGAACCTGCTTCGACGAATCGTGGTCCCGAACCAGAATTCGACGTGAACCCGAGCCTTCCGAAGGCCAAATAAGACGAGCTCAAAGGACTGCTCCTGCAATTCAAGGACTGC